>JAQRGA010000858.1:0-12817 GCA_029237695.1 Conchocele bisecta | reverse complement strand
GAGAAACTCGTACAATCTTCTTAACCAAGCACGATGGACGAAGGGACTATCGTGATGGGGCATAATAATATGACTATAAATCAAACTCATTTACGGCAAAAATTTTACATGTTGCAAGGTAGGTTAAGTCATGGCACATCTCATTTGCTGAACAAAAATGCTGTTACAGGCAGAACAAAACAAAATTAAATGCATTTCCAGTTCAACCCATCTGTTTGTTGGAGTTTTACGCCCGTGCAACAGCAAAAGCCATATACGGATGGGTCGACGGCTTTGAGTCCCATACCTGTACCTCTATGGGGAGAAAATAGTGAATTCAGCACTGAATTTACAATAAAATATTCAAAACGTCCTGGTATGCTGCCAGGTGCCTGTTTGTTTGTTTGTTTCTTTCTTTATTAGTGTTTAACGGCCTATCAACAGCTAAGGTCATGTAAGGCCGGGCAAACGGGTTCAATCCCATTTTAACCTGCTGCATTGGGGGGAAAATCCTAAAATCTGAACGGAATATTTACATCGAGAACAAATATATTCAGCCCTGAAATTAGAATAACCTGACCTGGTGCCAGGTCCATACCACACCAAAGTCACTTGGCCCCCTTCCCCTATAAAAATAGGATTACGAATATCGTAATACTCACATAAGGGATATAACCAGATTCAACTGTCACATACAAAATGCCAAAGACGTATGCGAGGGCCAAACCAGGTCTCCAGTCGGGATTTCGGTAAGGATGAACCCCGATCGTTAAATTACCCATCGCGTGCTCCCACCTGCCACCCACGCCAGGTGCCTGTGCCACAAGAGATTACCAACCCATCTGTAACATCATTGGAACACAACATTGAGAACAATGTAAATCACAAAAAATAGAACAGAGAATATCTGCTAAAGCGGATCACAAAATTGCAATTTTTTCACAGAAGATCACATCTGGGTAAATGTCTTTTACATCAGATGAAGTTTTTGGCAAAATTCAAAATGAGCAATCTGCAATCAATTAGGTTTCAGTCAAATGAACTTATCCCTTTCCCCCTGTCTAACTACATGGACTGGCCTATGTTTATTTTATGACCAATCATGTCGCTGGAAAACGTCACTTTATAGGACAGTCCATTTATGACAACAGGTAATATAGTTTTTGGAAAATCATTTGCAAAAGTGCAGATCCTCGTAATGAGCAAGCTCATCTGCATCTGGATCTAGTGTTTGCAAACCTCTATAGAGGGTTGCAGAAACCTCTATAGAGGGTTGCAGGGATTAAAAACTTTTAAAAGACCATATTTGACTCACAAAATATTATCATGCACCGACTCAAATACATGTATCCTGGTAAATCCTGATCAAGGACTACATTCGCTGTCATTTAAATGGTTGCAGAACATCATACATAAAAAATGGCATTGCAACAGTGCAATTGCAGAACATCATACATAACAAATGGCATTGCAACAGTGTAATTGCAGAACATCATACCTCAAACAAGAATTCCGCCACAGAAGCAGTATCGCGCCTACCGAGGCATTTGACAATAACTTTTAACGCATTTGCCTTACAAAAAAAAGCGGACGACGCGGACGACAACGACGTAAAAAACGCCGACTATAGTCGCGCCTCTGCTAAAGCAGGCGCGACAAAAAATGGCATTGCAACAGTGTAATTGCAGAAGATCATACATAAACAAGAATTCCGCCACGGAAGCGGTACCGCCGAGACCGTGTTGTGAAAAAACAATAACATTTAACGCATTTGCCTTACAAAAAAACGGATGACGCCGACGACGACACGGACGATGACGCGGACGCTCTAATCTTATTACTTTCTTAATGGAGCATAACAGGATTTAGCTCTCAAGTAGCAAAGCAAAAATGTACAGGAGGGCCAAACCATGTAAGTCGGCATTCCGGTAAGGATGAACCCCGATCGTTAAATTACCCTTCGCGTGCTCCCACCCACTGCGTGGTAATAAACTAGTGTAATAAGAAATCATAGATTCATGACTAATTACCGAGTGTATTCAATACATTCAGGAGGTTACACACACTGTAGTGTTAGTATCCTAAACTCATGTTCATCTTAACCCTTATCCTGCTGCAGATGACAATTGGCAGATGACATTTAAAAATACTTTCATTATTCCTGGAGACAATTCTAATGAAATGACTGCATGTTTTCATAGAGAAATAGCAAGAATATTTAGCAATTTGCGTCTGCTACTTGTCGTCTGCAGCAGGATAAGGGTTAAGTGGATTTATTACACTCACTTTCTAAAAAGCATAAAAACACCAGAGGTTCATTTTATCCCTTTTAGATAAATAATAAATTGAATAAAACTAGAAAACTGACTATGTAAGACACAGCCCATGTTGTGGTGCTTGTCACAGTAAATTTTGTCATACAGCAGATAAAATCCTTGCATTCTCATTGGCTAGCTTGGCAGTCTATATCGACGGTGTTGACCATCAGTGGCGGCCAACATTACCGTGCCATAAGTGTTGCAACAAACATGGCCGACGTTGTGCGTATTTTTAATGTAGAGCTGCATTTCTTTTGATATTTATTAAACTGGTGTAGCTTGATCGTAATTCACCATGGATACAATAAGAATGGGACAACACGAGGCACGACACCGGGTGATGTCATACTTTTAGTGACGTCATATCCTTAGTTTCGGAATGTAAATAATGCGTGAAAAACGAAAAGAATTGTCAGATGAAGTGAAACAAATTGTGATTTCTCAGCACTAATTCCGAGCTGTAAAATCGCTGAGACATTTGGAATAAATCGATCTACCGTTAGCCATATTGGTAAAAAATATAAACAAACGGGAAGTGTTGAAAATATTCAGAGAAATAGCAGGATAAAACTGACAGACGAAAGGTGTGGGTATCATGATAAATCAGTAAAGGATCTGCGGTATGACAAATTTGTTTAATATTGTGATTGTTCACGATCCACATGGCGTCATATTGTCCGTTTGAAAGTTATATTTACCCTCGGCTTCGCCTGGGGTAAATACAACTTTCAAACGGGCAATATGACCACGAGCACCGTGATCAATCACAATAACTAATAATGGTGACCTTGCACACATGAGCAGCATGGGTGCATGTACAATAAAACTAAATATTTCGGTGATGATACAGTCACAAGAACCATACAAGAACTCCAAACTTTTTATAATCATTGTGTGTCACTCCCTCTGAAATATGCTCAATATTGTGATGAGCAAAAAGTTACACAACTTGTTTCCCAGTAATAACGTTGTGTATTCTTGTTCTGATTTGCGCGACTGACCTGTTCAGTTTTGTTTGCACTTTTTTAATGATATTTCCTGAAGGTAGTGTTTTCCTAGTGATATAATCTCTGAAATAGTTTCTAAAGATAATATTTTTTCTTCCTCTGTCCATCTTTTTTTTCCGTTTAGGTGGCATTTGAGGTTGGATTTCCATTTCCATTTCCGAATCACTGTCATTGTTATGGATAGGGTTGAAGGTTGGATCTCCATCTGAATCATCCAGTTGTTCATCTGAGATATAAATGAAAAGAACTTGATAACAAACAAGATTGAAGAAGAGTTTGTTATCACTATTAAGCTAATCCCCTCGCTCGCCTCAAAGTTGGATTGGTCACCTAGAAACCCGGGTACATATGTGACCCAATTATGTTACATACATCGTTGTCAAGTACATGTATTATTGAAATCCATATGACGGATGAACAGACCCATGCATGCATGCACCCACATAGACTATCGCTATCCCCTTTCGCCTATGGTGAGGGGATAGAGAACACGGTTGGTAGATTAAAATTCTTACTGTCCAGGCTCTTGATAATGCGTGTATTGGGGGCAGATACACCCACAATATATTTTCTATTTTAACTTTTGGCATATCAGGTGTGCACCAAAAGCTATTGGGTACACTTGATAATTTTGTGACTGGATAATACTGTTCTGTACAGAAAGTTCATAAAAACTCTTGGCAAAAGCAAGCCGAAATTCCTGAAAGGTAAACAAGAAGCATTATCACTAAGCTAATCCCCTTGCTCGCCGCCTTGATAGTCATGCAAATACCAAGTCGATTGTGTTACCTTAACATGTTTACATATACACTGAAGCCAAATATTATTGAAATCCACCCACAGATTCAACAGAAATTGAGCTCAACACATTTGCTAAATGCAAATGCTAAATGTGTTACGGACGGACTGACACACATATGTACGCAGGCACGTTATTTCTATGTCTTTTTCTATGTCTTGACCTTGAGTTAGGGCTGGGGCACTGAATACGGCAGGAGTGGTGGCCACGTTAAACTTGATTTGTCATTAAGCGAGGACTTACAGAATACCCCCGCCCTGGCCCTGACCCAGCAATCTATTTTTAGCAACAATGACCTTGACCTTGGATGGGCAAAGCCCATATTCAATAGGTATCTTGCCCTCATTGATATCAATGCACATGTGAAGTTTCATGAAGATCGGTTATAGAGAACTTGCAGAAACAAAAATGTTACGGACGAACCGACAACGTGAATCCAGTATACCCGCCACCCACAACAATATTGTTGCGAGGGGTGCGGGGAGGGAGGGGCTATAATAAATTAAATAATTAATAACAAGAAATGCACATTAACATTATTAAGCTAATCCCTAACTTGAAGCCTTGATAGGTGTCTGCCAATGCCGGGTATAGTTATTGGCCAATTTCGGTCTAATTTTGAGCAGCATTCCAATGCACGGTGGGAAGGCCCTATGTAGAATCGGCCAGCCCACTCTGGATATTCTAGGTAGAACCAGTAGCAGCTGGTCCAGTCCCTTTTGCGGGACAGGAAATACTAGAGAGCATTTCAGTATCTCTGGCACTCGACCTCAGTTTGCCAGATTCTAAGGCGAAGGTGTTAATCATGGGACCGTCCCAATAAAAGCACATTTAAACCTTTACGCTTTACGAGACAGTTCAAAGTGGTTTAGTTTTGACATAATTGTGTTAAATATATTGTTCTATAATCAGCATTTTACATGCAACACGTGTCTTATTGAGTAAAAATGAAATTAATCCAAAAATTGTCTTCAGTTCTCTTATTCGACACCTTTATCTGCTCATAAACCGATCCTGTATTGATTATTCCCACTTTGCACAGATACATGGAAGAATTTTACTTCGTCCCGATTCCAAATTGTGCACACATGGTCTTGCGGAAAGTACGAATTTCAAATTTGCTGAATTCTTACTTTGAGCAGAACCGTTCTAGAACATATATGTGTTTTACCTGATTGCTTGTATGAAACAACTGGCAGCCGTAATTTCTTGATGCTTTTAGATGGACAACTTCCAGTAGTATGATCTGTCGATCTTTTCCTTCTTAGTGGCGTTTCCATGTTGGAATCACTGTCACTGTTACATGTGGGATTTTGGGCTGGATTTCCATCTTCATCTGAGATGTAAATGGAAATTCAAGGGAAATTGATTGATACATAACAACATGCAAATGAACATGCAATGTGTGGTATATATAATTATATGTATAAGAGTTTGGGACCACAGATTTTGTCACCGTGTATCGAACTCCGGACGCATATATTTTTTTTGTATCACCCCAGGCGAATTTGCTAAATTTTATTAATAATAAAATATTTTGGTGACAATTCAAAACTCGCATGTGATTAAAGACTTTGTCCCAGGATTTAAGGACTTTTTAAGGACAAAAACCAACAGGACCAAATTCCATGTGTTTTCAAAGATCCAACCCAAATTCAAGGAGTTTTCAAGGTCTGTGCGAACCCTATATAATAAAAGTAACATGTATTTGGACCTTTTTTTGTGTGAAAACTGTAGGCCAACAAGTCTGCACTTCCAGTTGGCTCATCAGGACCTATTTTGTTTATTTATTGTCAGGTTCGAAGCATTGCCCTTGAAAAGGCTGATCTGGACAAACATTTAAGAATTCAATAGTTTGTCAATGTTTGCGTGTTTATTGAAGTATAACAACAGGAGACTGATCACAAATTGTATAAATCCGAGTAGCTTGCAAATCTTATAATTACAAACACCGTCATCGTTTCCAACACACAAAAGGTGAAAAACGGTTAATATACCTTCAGTATACGAGCGTAGTCATCCCTGTAGGCGTGACAGTGCCCATATAAGGAAGACAAAACATGACATCACATGACGTCACAATGTAGTGATTAGTCGAGAGACAACATTCGATTCGTTTCGTGTTTATTGAAGTATAAACACAAAATTGAGATTTCTGGATACCATTGTCTCAAATGAAGGAAAAAGTCATAAATGCAGAATTATGTAATTATTTTGCAATAAGCTAAACGTTGCTATTGTCTTGGTGGGTCTAGGTAGGTTTCCAGGTACATACATTAACTTCCTTGTCAGGTAATTTGTCGTACAAAGAATGAAGTAACGCAGGCTAAATTAGGCAAAAAAAAAGAAGGTTTGTTTCCTGTTACGGGCCCGAAAAAGATAGGGTCGGTAGGTAGGGATTTTTTTTTTTTTTACTTTTTACTGTACAGTGTACAGTCAGACCGGGTCGGGTGAATCCATTTTTGACACCGCTGCTAATATACCTACTGCTGTAAATCGCCAATACTTACAGAGCAAGTGGCCTTAAATGGCGTAGATTTGGTGTGGACCATGTGGTAAATGCCATTTATCGACGAGCCATGGTCTACCACCCGAATCTCGTTGACCTTGCACCAAAAACATCGAAGAGCAATCAAACTGTTGCTCTCGCCGGCCATGTTGGATACAAAACAGATAAAAAAAAAAAAAAAAAATTACAATCGGGGGTAAAACTAGACGGTCAGTCGGGTGGGTAACAGGAAACAAACCTCTTTTTATTTTACGCCTTACCAGGTGTTATTCCTGAGCACAACTCCATGTCTAGAGGATCATCATCTGTAGTTTCCAAAACATCCTCATCCTCTTCATCATGTTCATTGTTTAAACAACCAAGATCAGAATCTGAAAACAAGGTCAGAATGTGTATGTGTTAAATGAATATGTACACTGGTTGGCATTTTTTCTGAGCAATGACAGCAATATCTTTATTTAACAAAGTATTGGCTGTTATCAATTCACAAACTAGAACGACAGTCCCCTATGACAACATTGTTTCCCTTGCACCAACCGAAAAACATAACAAATTTCTCCATTATTGTGTATATAAGGAGTTGTACTAGTGTTAGAAAATGAACATGAAATCTCTTTGTCAATGATCAGGCAAGGAAGTCTTAGTCTTTTGTTTGAATTCTTGAACAGACTCAGAGGCCTTGATAAGCTGTGTATTTGCGTAAATACGTAATCAAAAAATCTGAAAACCCAATCACAATTATTTTTCATTTTAGAAGTATTTTTATGATGTGTGGTAATTGAAATTACGACGTTTTTATCAACGGCGTATACAAGGGGTGTTGATAAAATAGCCGGACAAGTCCTATAGATATGTCATCTGTTATCGCATGTTAACCAAATTTGGATATCTCGTAGCCTTTCCAAGTGTTTCCCATTAGGCCAAGACAAAGTATGAAAATAATGTTTATTGCAGTTGCTATTAATGTAACGTCATGTTTTGGATTGCGGCCCAAGTAACGTAATTCCGTATGAATAATTTTCAAATAAGGCAGAGTGTTGGCGTTTCCCTGTTGTTTACTGCTGTCTGAAATAATTTTGGGGAATAATAGCGACATTATTTAACATTTCGTATGCAACGACATATTTTAAAGTAGGAAGTAGGCCGCTTATAACATTAACTTTGTAACAAAACACGACGTCGGGCAGATTTGGTTGCGTGATACCTTATAATTGTCGCCGTGTGTCTTTTTTGAGAATCGCATTACCATCGCCTAATTCAGACATACATTATTATGCAGTCAAGTGATAAGTGATACTACAAATCGTGAGAAAAGCAAGTTTATGACCATCAAATTTCCAATTAATTTCAAGACTTTTCGAAAACTCCACCGACCTCACTGTGTGTTTTGTGCATTATGTACTGCTTATACACAACAAATGAAAGAGCTGCATTGAACTCACTGATTCTGAATCTATTAGAGAGATTTTGATGCATTTGTTTTGCCAAATTCAATACAAACCAGGATTATATATGTCATTATATAGATGTGTGTCTACCTCCGTTTATGATAACATGAGTGACATTAAATGGCATATCATTCGCTAAGTATTGGATATAATTGTTCAAATGTCTCAATTTACCGAGATAACAGATGGTAATATCGTTGGCATACACTAGGTTGTTCATATTTAAGGTTATTTAGGATTCAAGGTGCAGTGTAAGCGAGAGACTTCGCTGATATGTAGCCAGTTAAATTATGCGTTCACCATTTTAAATTCATAAGTATAACCGACGAAAAAGAGTGACAATGTCAAAGAACGACAGTTAGGCGACAATGCACAGCGCCTGAAGCATTTCTAAGTCATTGATGCTGCGAGGAACTCGTGCAAGTATCCTTGATATAATATTTTGTCACGACATCATGGCCATAACGTCAAACATGTATTCACGTTCAGTGACGTCACAAGTACGTGACGTCAAGTCATGACGTCATAATATGTGTACTAAGGTGCAAGGCATAGCGTCTCATATTAGTGAAAGTTTCAGTAAGTTATAATTTTCCATTTTCTGTTCACACTTAATGTTAACTGACACCAGTAAACGTAAATGGGAGGGAAAAATGTGAACTTTTAAAGCGACGCTGCAAACGTCTTTTTTCCGACGTCGTTTACCGCTTTTCATGACGTTGTCGTTAAGCCCGGTTTTCGCATGGTGCGGCCCATATGCGTACTGATAATTTTACAAAGACAGTTTTCAATAAAATTATTGAAAAATGCCAAAGACGTTGATGGCAAAATCAGTCACAAAATCACCGCTAGCCTATCTGTCTTATTTGGTTACAATAAGCGTCTATATCGATGATGCAACTATACATATAATAAGCGTCTATGGATGTTTTATAAATAGGATACGCACGGTTACTATTTTTTAGCAGATTACACGGTGACGGTATTTGTGAAAAGCACTTCATATGAATTTCCGGTCGGTCGATTACGATTGATAATGGCGATTCCTTTTTGTAATTCGCCATTTAATACGCACAGTGTTCGCAGGTGACGACGCGTAAGTAATTGCTTTGAGATGTGACCGAAAAAATCAATAAGCTCGACCTCGACCCTTGTCCGAAACGTTTAGTGAGCGAAACGTCCGTGTTCGTGTAAACTAGACTAAGTATCTTTTCATTCGGATATACTTCGGATGTTATTGTTTAAGATTTGACAGACCGCGGTAAATATGTCTTCAACAAAACGTGGCGAAAAAAGACGCAGCAAAGGCCCAATTAAACATAATTTCTAATTAGTTTTAACTAACACTTAAAAGATGTCACATGCACGTATTCAATGTTTTGTGTAGCCATGTTTATTGCACATTTTGATACCAGAATTGGAAAATACCCTATTCAATTTTACACAATGGGGTAACGGTTGTAAGGTACCCAATTGATAATTGAAAATACCCAATTGAAAAAAATATCATGAAGTAAAAATACTCAATGAATAAATCCTTATCTAGAGCCCTGAGACTAAGCGTGAAAAGTAGCGCATGTATGTTGCAAACAGAAATGTGTATATTTCCTATTCATTATCACTGGTTTTATTGCAACTGAAGATTTAAAGATTGTACAAGCAAGATAAACTGGTATAAGAATGGCTGAATATGCAGGAACCTCAACGTCATCATATCAAATTTGTTAACTGGCACAACACTTCAAGAATAATTTTGTTAGTATGAATCAACGAGATATAAAAATAGCAGGAAAATTCATGTGTGGGTGAAAAAAACATGTTGACAATGTGACCATCAGGTACCATGACAAATCAGCCATCACTATGTTGGGCACATTGAGAAATAATTGCAAAGTGTTATAATTCTGGTCAAAATGCTCATAGTCCAATATCCCTCCTACATGATTATTGCAAATTTGAAGACATTCATATAAACAGTTAAAGGCATACTCCGACGCTTGAATACTACATTCAGAGTATATCTAAACATATATAATACTAGAAATCTGGCCTATCGGCACACAAATGCCCCCGCTGGCAGCATTGACCTTGGGGTTAGGCGGGGGTATGGCATCTTTTGCAGAATGAAGCAAGATGATGATAGGAAAACACCAGCCAAATATGAAAAGATTTCACGAAGGGAAACACAAATTAGAAGGAATTAACAAAATGTTTTTGTGACGTACGTACGTACGTACGTATGCCGGCAACGCTATATGCCCCCCTCACCATTCGGTGGCGGGGGCATAAAAAGCATGTATTGAATAAAGCTAATCGTTATCTATGCTACTATACAATACTTTTCGCCAGAATTGTGTTATAGTGGCAGTATTGTACGTATTACGAAACTGAAAATAGAAAACCGGATGTTCTAGTTATAGACACTAAGTATATTAAATGAACTAATGCAGTTAAACACGTTTCTGTTAATTCAGGTATTATGGTATTATATGAAGGCCAATGACTTTAATGAGGCGTTCGACTCAAGGTACATGTCTACAGATGGACAACCGACTGTCAAAGAGACTATTTCTGAGTAAAGTGCAAATTACCATCTATCTGGATGTCATTTAGTGACTTTCCTTTGTATTTTGCAAGCGTCCCGTTTTCAGTTGCTAATAGCAGCTTAGATACTTTGCCGATTTCCACTGCTGCTTCCTGTAATCTGTAGAAATCTTTATGGGTTTTGACTGTGTGCGCCAAGTGACTCGAGAGCCAATGTAGCTCCCCTTTATTCAGATCAAGAACCTGTTAAATAATCAGTAATTGAATTATACAACAGACATGTCAAGAGGCGTGCGATATGTCAATACATTTTAGCCACGATGCGATACATCGATACCGTATCGATACACAATGATACACAATTTTACTGAAAGTCTAAAATTAAAGACAAACTGATTTAATAATGCGCTTATCTCATCTCGGAGTCCTGATTGAATGGATTATATTTTCGGCCAAAAGGTATTAGAACTACTCACGCAAGATGTCCCGTTATTGGGAGATTAGTAGTAGAATCACTGAATGGAAGCATAACAAATGACATGTGATTCTGTCGATATTTTGCGAAAAATAATGGTAAAGCGGGAAAGGTCGTTTAGACACGGGGACGTTTTGATGCGGGGAAGTTTTAAAAACACCTCGACATGACAGCTTAACAACAACAAATCGTGTTATGGCAAACATTGATCCAGCTGTGAAACTTGAGCGGCCAAAAGGTGTAAAATTGGTCACACAAAGGAGTAGACAGATCGACGACCGTTTGTTGGCACTGTTTTTGCAAAGTTAAGTACAATGGGAATACAACCAACATGGTTCAGATAATAAACTATTGTTTGGTGTTCACTCCTTAAAGTCCTTTGTCATGTTTGTTACTGTGTATCGTTAGCGCATCGATACGTATTGAATCGTGGACATAGTATCACGATACACATCGTATCGTGACTTAGCTGTATCGTTACACCCCTACAAGTCAAGTGTCATTATAAACATGACTATATAACCAAGAACAGATAAAAAATCAAATGTCTACCATTTACAAAAGATTTGATTGATTGATTGTGATTTAATGACCTCGCAACATCAAAGGTCATATTAGGCCGAGAGAGTTGAGAATTATAGATGCAGAGACCAGGCACACATGTCACGTAACTTGTGTCGAATGAATCTCCCTGGTTGTTTTAAATTACATGCCCGGTGGATAGCTCTGATACATGGGATAGACGTTTAAGTCCTCATACAAAAGGACTGGGCTAGGAAATTGTCGACAGGTTCAAGTCCCATACCTGATACCTCACCAGTACGCCGATAGGGAAAAAGTCTCGAATTCATCACTGAATTTACAATAACATATTTAGCACTGATATCATAATATCCTGATCTGCTGCCAGGTGCCCATGTCACAACAAATTGGGCCCCAGCCCAGGGCCAAACCGTGAAACCCAGGGGCATATAATTCAAAGATCACCATGCTTTTAGCCATTTTGGCCCAGCCCCCCAAGGCCCCAGGAAGGTGGGGCCCATGAAATTCACAATTTTGATTCACCTTCAGATACCAAAGTTCCACACCAAATTGCATTAAAAATTACGGACAATGGATGACAGTCATCATGACACACGACGACGGACAAAAGGCGATCACAAGAATTCTCAGGTGACCTAAACATATAAAGGTACAAACCTGACATACTGTTGCAATATACTTTCTCAGTGTAACCGAATTAATAAGTTCCGGCTTCTGGCATCCTGCCTTGATTGCCAATCCATTCAACACCTGCCATGAGCTAAGGTGGCCATCCTCCATATTCGCAAAGATGTAGTTGTTTGTGGATTTAATGCCACAGATGCCCCTGGTTTTGTTTAGAAGATCAATGGCCTGTATCATATCAGCAGTGAACAAGGTAGGAACCTTCTTGTCCATCTTGCCCTGTGTCTCCACCATGTCTATTCTGTAAATATCCAGTTAACCCTTTCACCTCTAGAGACCTCTGTAGAGGGCATGGTTTGCAAACAGTGTAGGTCTATATGAGCAGCGAGCCGTCTCATCAGGATCTACACTGTTTGCAAGTATTTTCTATAGGTAATGACGAGATGGCCGCGGACCGCATGTCGAGCCCGCCGAGGCATTCAATGGTATCAGAGTGTATTTATTTGAAGTTTGATGCCCAATAAGCATACAAAGTTTGAAGCAAATCTGATTGACGGTTACAGAGATAGTA
>JAQRGA010000856.1:0-10140 GCA_029237695.1 Conchocele bisecta | reverse complement strand
TATGAGGTAGAGGAGCTGGGAGAGGAGTCAAAAAACGAAAAAAAAATGGAATTGACTCCGAAACCTGGCTAGATAGCTTGCAAATGATCTAACTAAGAAAACAAAAATTAAATTTAAAAAATCGGTCCACTTTTTCTGAAATTAGAAAAAATTCCCCACATTAAATACCCAGACATCTTCACATGACGAAATCGTTGTTTCGTAATAAAATCAATATTGGATCAAATCTCGCAAAATAAAAAGAAGGCTCATTCTTAAATGTTGATAAAATTTAGCATTATCAAAAAAAATATTGTTTTTGCATTGTTTATATAGCCATAAAATTTGGGCAGCTTTCGTGAAACAGACAGTAGGCATATGAAAACTCCGCATGTCCATCATAGGAATACACTAGAATTTGTTATATGTATATAATTCCAGCACAAAAATATTTACACAATTCCCTAACATTTGATTGGCCCGTAGCAAGTCTCTGTCCAAAATTTATATCCTAGTAAACTCCCACGCCGAACTACTTTCCGTAACCGTGAGGAGCAGTTAAAATGATTCTTAAGAAAATCGGAAAATAAACACATTTTCTTGATGAGTTTATTTCAAATGCTGGAATTATAAGGAATGAATGGCCTTTTTGTGGAATTTATTCCTATAGTATTTATTCCATTCATTCCTATAGTACATGGCAGAACATGCAATTTTCGGACAGTATATACATGTACAAGTAAACAAACCTTTTATCGTTTCCCGCGTTATTAAGCACATCCATAAAACACCTGCCTGCAATAAAACCACAATTATGTATTGATCCACCCTTATAAGGCACGAAGCAAATATTGTCGTATGCTGTATCTTCAAAATTGTCTTATTCATCAACGAAAAACATGTATTTCCAGCACATCGTATAAAATCCCTTTGAATGATCCATATGCGCTGAGAAAACGCGGCAATGAAAGAAACTGACAAGCAGCAGACGACAAATCTTTACGCATGCGTTGTGGCAGTTAACCTGGTTATGCAGTTATCTTTAGTATGATATCGACATCCCATTGACTCGCGAGAAACGCCGCGTTTTCATTGGTCGACGCTGACAGTTACAACGTCTATTGTCACTGCTCGTGTGTCACATTCTGCTCCAGCGCAAAGTGCTTCATGTCGAAATAGACGCCGGATTCCTGACGAATTTCCATTCAGTTCCATGCAGACGATACTGCATAAACACATTTTCGTCTAGTAACCGGCGCAATAATTGCGCCGGTTACTAGACGAGAATGGCTTTTATGCGACAGCTCTGAGTAGAGCTGAGCTGAGTTGCTTCTCGGCAGGAAATAGGTGCATTTTTCCACGTGAAACATTTTACTCCGGTGCAGAGTACAGTACTTGTGTTTGAACAGATGGTCAGTATGTTGGTGTCATATGGGTATTTCGGTGAAATTGGGTGTTTTTGGGTAATTGACATAGTTTTGTTCAACTACTAATGCTCAATCATTACCCACGATAGAACTCGTCAATTATCTAAACATTGGTCGTTATGAACTTTCGAACCCATGTTATACTACCAATTCGTACTTATGCGTGTAACTCGTTGGAGGTGACGTAAATTGTATGTTGGTAACAATGCACCCAAATCACCAGATATACCGAAATAACCCAAATAGACCGAAATATTAACAGTTTTTCACGATTGCACGATTGATTGTACATGCAGCTGTGCTGCCATGACGATGGTCACCCGGTTCTGATGTTACCTCATCATTCTGATATTATCGCATCGCCGGGTATCGACGATATTGATTACCAAAACATACAACATTGTGTGGAACTGATGTCAAAAATGTACGCACAATTCATGCGGAATTCCACGGAAAATATGACTGCTTTTCGAAATCAATATCGGCAAAATACGTCGTTGCGACAAGGAAGGTAATTCTAGAGCCGTATTGTTTCTGTCATAGCTGCGTGGGTTGCCATGAATTCTGAGGATTGTTTCTCAATGACTGCCTTTTCAATGAATGTTCATTTCATTTTAAAGGTATATGCCCACTCAGTAGGATATAATGTAGGGAGACAGATACTTTTGTATATTCTGTAGATATGACCTTTTCTGGCAAAATAAACATTTATTCAGCATTACCCCACGTTTGATTGACATTATTATGCATTGTATATCAGACGTCTTCTCTACTCGATGTATGTTCATAACTACAAACATTCGGCGTGTTTCGGCTTTCATCGGTATAACTCTATAAATATGAACAAGGTTCCAAGTTTGGTCGGACACGACCTTGTATCATAACAAAGTCCGCGATTTTATTAAGTAAACGCTAATGTGGCTATTTTGGCAGAGCGTGCCATTTGAGAATTATTGTAGGTCGGAAACAACCTCGTATCATAATAAATAAAATAATGTGTTTAATGCTCTAACGTCAATATTGTAGTGGCAAGTTCATATGATCATTTTAGAATTATCGTTATCCTGCAGAAATACATAGAATGCATAGAAAATTACAATTTTAAACATGGTATTTTTTTATGATACGAGGTCGTGTCCGACCACAGTTAGAAGCCTTGTTCATGTATATACAGCTATACCGATGAGAGCCGAAACACGCCGAATGCCTGTTCATAACGGGCTTTCATCCCTAAGTAACTGGAATGGATTTTGATATGTTCATTTTCCAACCAATCCAATCCTCACAAAATGATTTTCAGACTAGTCCAGTTATGAAAATGGGGTGTTATTGCTATGAAAAATATGAAAATTACTTGCAAAAAGTGCAGATCCTGATGAGACGGCTCGTCACGAGCCGGCTCATCTGGATCTACACGTTTTGCCAATACCACTTCAAGTTTACAGGCCTGTGTTGTTGAAAGGGTTAATAGAAACGCACATTCGCCAGTCATGCATGTGTTGTGTAGTCACATGTAATAACACAACACCGCCAGACACCCAGTCATTCCGTGCAACACGCAAACCTCACGGATTGATAATCGCTATTAAAGGTACATCATCTGAGATCCACTGCCTTTAAAGGTACATGCCCGCTCAGTAGGGACAAACTGTTCTTTATAGGAATTAAATTGAGTCACTATTCCACCGGTTCTACCAGACTAATGATTTCAAGTCCCCACGTATTGATTGGCATTATTATACATTTTATGTCAAGCGTAAATTTCTACACTGATATCAGGGGCGATAACCGTGTTTACTTAACATGTTAACGGACATTACTATTTATTATCTGTATTTGTCGGGGTTTTTTATGTGCAATGATCATACTTTATAATATGTCGACACTATTTAATTCCTATACCGAACTGAGTCGACAAGTCACATGTACATGTACGTTTGATACAAGTGCCCATTCTCCAGTCATACATGTACTGTCTGTTCCACGTTTTTCTGCCGACGAACTCTTTGCTATTAAACACATTTAAAACAATTATTTCATGAAATTCAATCAATATTGATTTTATCGCGAAAAAATAAGTTTTTATTTGTGGACCGATTTTCAAAATCTAACTTTTGGTTTCTTATTTACATCTTTTCCACTCTATATAGACTCCATTTTTCCCCATGTTAAATTCCCATAGGAAAATCGTTTTTTTCGCTATAAAATCAATATTTGGTGAAATTTCATGGAATAAAAAAAATTAAATTAGTGAGGGTTTTGTTATTGATGAAAAAGTACTTAGTTTTAAATATTTTTAGATTTAATGTGTCTAATGGCCAAAGGTTCGTCGGCAGAAAAACGTGGAACAGACAGTTTTTTATTAGTCACATGTAACAACACAACGCCGCTAAACGCCCAGTCATTCCGTGCAACACGCAAACCTTGCGAACGCTAATCGCTATTAAATGCACTGGATTTCAGATAAGTGTCGAAACTAATGAAACAGGGACCCCAGTTGCTCAAAACACCTGTGGGCCGTTTCACTAAACTTCGTACGACTAAAATGTTCGCAAGTGAAAATTTAGGATCGTCTGGAAATTGAAATTGATGGATTTACATTTATTGAGCATAGGCTGCACATGCACATTTTTTAAATGGTCGTAAGTGCAAATTTAGGATCGTCTGGAAATTTAAATTGATGGATTTACATTTATTGAGCATAGGCTGCACATGCAGCCTATGCTCAATAAATGTAAATCCAATAATTGTTTACAGGAAAATATTGTTAATGTGAAATTTACAGAGTATCATGATTTTACACTTACGAACATTTTAGTCGTACGAAGTTTAGTGAAACGGGCCCCTGGTAGCTTAACGGGCTGTTCAGTATTATAATGACAATTTGACCAATATCTGCTCTTTTTCTGAGCCCGGTTGCTCAAAACCTCTGTTAGCAGAACGGACTGTTAAACTGTTAGCAGAACGGACTGTTAAATCCTTAACAATGTTAAGGATTTAACAGCCCGTTAAGCTAACAGAGGATTTGAGCACCCGGGCCTGATTAGTTAGTACATGTTAATTTAATTATAGATTGGTATCGTATTTCTGAACTCAAATACATTTGTATACCTATGAGTCACCTGCTAACAATCAGAGATTTGATAACTTTTCTTTAAGCTATAATTGAAAAATAACTAGCGTTGCGAACGCTAATTTTTCAGCCAACCATTCTTGCTAACTTAATTTATTTTATTATTAGTTCTTGGACTTTGATCAAATAAATAGTGTGTTTGGTTAGTCATTTGCATTCATAACGCAAACAAAATTATTATTGCATAAAATGTGCTTTTACAGTTTAACAGCACCGTGTAATAAAATTCATAATACGCTAGTGTAATAAATATGCAAAATGTGCTCGCAAAAACATAATAAATACAACTTCAAATTATGATGATGTGCACATGCAATACAAATAATTTCACATTCATTTTGATTTAATATGATATTTACTAAACTCATTGACTGATTTATGAAATCAGTAAACTTGTTTAATAAATATCATATTAAAACATCACCCATGTCAGATCCTCTATATATTGAATATATAAACGCTATCTGAGACGGTGTCTTTAATAGCTGTTAAACCACTTAAGGCTAGACAGTATATAGAGAATACCAGGCTAGTGTCTTTTGATGTATCAGGCAATGCTAGGAAACGCATAGGAATACCGAGCCTTCCCGAGGAATTCCGACCGTTTCCTAGCCGAGCCTGATAAACTTGATATCAAAAGACAGTAGTCTGGTATTATATTTATCAGGTAACGCTTTATGCACGAAAATTACCATATGTGAAGTCGTTATCTATGGACAGAACGCGGACTTGTTTACGTTGTGTCATTACAATGATTTCATTACGGAAACGTTACGTGACGTCATCCGGCAAATTTTCATTTAGTTATAACCCGGATGTTTGTATCAGGTCAATGTTATCAGTCAGTACGTATTAAGTCAATACACGGAAGGTTACCTGATAACACACGTGGTATGTTTGGCTGTCATGTTGTTGGGAGTTATTATTACACGACTAACCCAGTTTCCAGTAGCCTATTTCATCAACATTGCAAAGTATACTTTACTAGCAAAGTATACTTTGAGGGAGTAATCATTTATTTTTCCTGAAATGCATTTTCATATAGAACTAATAAATGCATATATTTCATGATTAAAAGTATGCAGAATTATTATACTGAATTTATTACATTATCACAGCCAAATTGGCTGTGATAATGCAATAAATTCAGTATAATATAAATTTATCATAAAATTGAAATTTCTCCTTCAAAGTATACTTTGTTACTAAAGTATACTTTGCAATGTTGATGAAATAGGCTACTGGTCAATTATTTCCACAAAATCCATTACTATACAAGAGTTATGAGGGACCTGTGCTTTATATGTGTATTAGATCTACATGAGAATGGCTCATCTTTACATATGTTTCCAATTTCTCCGAACTTCAATCACAAAACAAATAATTATACATATAAAATGTAGACATTTCTTTACGTCATAATTGTATTGTTGAAAATTATGAGAAGATCAAAATCTCCCATACATTGTATATTGATTTCGATATTGTATGACTAAAGTAGGAAAGCAAGCTGTTTCATTCGTCCTCATTATAACCACTCTTCTGTCTTCGTTTATGTAACATGGGTCATTTTCATTCAGATATCTTCATAACTGCCCGTATTTCTTCAATTTAATTAATGTATAATGGGTCATTTTCATTCAGATATCTTCATAACACGACGCTTTTCTTTCTTCATTAATGTAAAATGGGTCATTTTTTATTCAGATAACTTCATAACCGCTCGTCTTTCTTAATTAATGTAACATTGGTCATTTTCATTCAGATATCTTAATAACCGTTCGTTTTTCTTCATTACTGTAACGTGGGTCGTTTTCATTCAGATATCTTCATAACAGCACATCTTTCTTTATTAATGCCACACGGGTCATTTAAATTCTCATATCTTCATAACCGCTCGTCTTTCTTCATTAATGTAACATGGGTGATTTTCATTCACATACAATGTATTTTTATAACAATTGTTCTTTCTTCATTACTGTAACATGGGTCATTTGGATTCAGATAAGGTCATAACAGCCATTCTGTCTTCATTAATGTAACATGTGTCTGTTCATTAAGATATCTTCATGAACGCTCTTGATTAGTGTAACATGAGTCGTTTTCATTCAGACTTCTTTACAACCGCCTTCCTTCTCCATTAATGTAACATGGGTAATTTTCATTCAGATATACCGCTCTTCTTTCTTCATTAATGTAACATGGGTCATTTTCATTTCGATATCTTCATAACCGCTCTTCTTTCGTCATTGAACTAATATGAGCCATTTTCATTCAGATACATCGCGCTTCTTTCTTTATTAATGTAACGTGGGTCATTTTCATTCAGATATCTTCATAACCGTTCTTCTTTCTTCATTTATATAACATGGATCATTTTGTTCTGATATCTTCATAACCACTCTTATTTGTGCATTAATGTAAAATGGGTCATTTTCATTCAGATATATTCATAACCAGTCTTGTTTCTTCATTAATGTAACGCGGGTCATTTTCATTCAGAAATCTTAATAACCGTTCTTTTTTCTTCATTACTGTAACGTGGGTCGTTTTCTTTCAGATATCTTTACAACAGCTCATCTTTCTTTATTAATGCCACACGGGTCGTTTCAATTCTGATATCTTCATAACCGCTCGTCTTTCTTCATTAATGTAACATGGGCACTTTTCATTTATATATCTTCATAACCGCTCTTCTTTCTTCATTGATATAACATGGGCCATTTTCATTCAGATAACTTCATAACCGCTCTTCTTTCTTAAATGCAAAAAGGGTAATTTTCATTCAGATATCTTTATAACCGCTCTTCATTCGTCATTGATCTAACATGGGTCATTTTCATTCAGATATAACGCACTTCTTTCTTCATAAATCTAACGTGTCATTTTTATTCAGATATCTTGATAACCGTTCTTCTTTTTTCATTCATGTAACATGGATCATAACCACTCTTCTTTGTGCATTAAGGTAAAATGGGTAATTTTCATTCAGATATCTTCATAACCAGTCTTGTTTCTTCATTAATGTAACGCCGGTCATTTTCATTCAGATATCTTCATAACCGCTCTTCATTCTTGAATGTAAAATGGGTCCATTTCATGCAGATGTCTTTATAACCGTACTTCTCTCTTCATTAATGTAACATGGGTCATTTTCATTCAGTTTCTTCATAATCGCTTTTCTTTCTTAATTAATGTAACATGAGTCAGTTTCATTCAGTTTCTTCATAGCCCCTCTTCTTTCTTCAATCTAAAATGGATCATTATTATTCAGATATCGTCATGACCGCTCTTCTTTCTTAGTTAATGTAATATGGGTCATTTTTATTCAGATAACTTCATAACCGCTCTGTTTTCTCAATTAATGCAACATGGGTCATTTTCATTCAGATATCTTCATAACCCGGCGCTCTTCTCTCTTCATTAATGTAACATGGGTCATTTTCATTCAGATATCTTCATAACCGCTCTTCTTTCTTGATTACTGTAACATGGGTCATTTTCATTCAGATATCTTCATAACCGCTCTTCTTTCTTGATTAATGTAACATGGGTCATTTTCATTCAGATTTCTTCATAACCGCTCTTCTTTCTTGATTAATGTAACATGTGTCTTTTCATTCAGATATCTTCATAACCGCTCTTCTTTCTTAATTAATGTAACATGTGTCATTTTCATTCAGAAATCTTAATAACCGTTCTTTTTTCTTCATTACTGTAACGTGGGTCGTTTTCATTCAGATATCTTTTCAACAGCTCATCTTTCTTTATTAATGCCACACGGGTCATTTCAATTCTGATATCTTCATAGCCGCTCGTCTTTCTTCATTAATGTAACATGGGTAATTTTCATTTAGATATCTTCATAACCGCTCTTCTTTCTTCATTGATATAACATGGGCCATTTTCATTCAGATAACTTCATAACCGCTCTTCTTTCTTAAATGCAAAATGGGTCATTTTCATTCAGATATCTTGATAACCGTCCTTCTTTCTTCATTCATGTAACATGGATCATTTTGTTCTGATATCTTCATAACCACTCTTCTTTGTGCATTAAGGTAAAATGGGTAATTTTCATTCAGATATCTTCATAACCACTCTTGTTTCTTCATTAATTTAACGCCGGTCATTTTCATTCATTTTCATTCATTTTCATTCAGATGTCTTCATTACCGCTCTTCTTTCTTAATTGATGTAAAATGGGTCATTTTCATTCTGATATCTTCATAACAGCTCTTCTTTCTTCAATGTAAAATGGGTCCATTTCATACAGATGGCTTTATAACCGCTCTTCTCTCTTCATTAGTGTAAAATGGGTCATTTTTATTCAGATATCGTTATAACCGCTCTTCTTTCTTAATTAATGTAACATGGGTCATTTACATTCAGATATCTTCATAACAGCTATTCTTACTTCATTAATGTAAACTGGGCCATTTTCATTCTGATTTCTTCATAACCGCTATTCTTTATTATTTAATGTAACCTGTGTTATTTTCGTTCAGATATCTTCATAACCGCTCTTCTTTCTTCATTAACATGAATAGGTCATTTATTTCCTGATATCTTGAACGTTCGTTACTCTTTATTAATACGAAATATGCCATTTTCATCCACTGTAGATATTATCAACGGGCATGCAAACCAACCATTGGCACATCTTGTATTTATGTGGCGGTATCATATGTTCGTGTTAATCGCTACTGTGTAATTATGCCTGTGTCGAAACTATCAAGTCTCGTGTCTTCTCCGTTGGGTGGTTTGTCATTTACTGCCAGAGGACGTTCTATGTTTCACACCTAGATCTATTTATGTATCCGCAGAATGGTTTTGATGATTTTTATTCTGATCCTAGTATTTACTTTTTGTGTCATTTTCAATGTATATAATGCTATATTATATGTATAAAACAGGTATAGTTTACATTGTTAAAAAAGGCTACATATCTGTACATATTACAACTACATTATTGGTGCGCACGGATTTTGCGCACGGACATGATAAAAGTAAACAAAACCAGAAATAAAAATTTAAAATAGTTTACGTTCTTCGAATTACAGTTTCATTTTAACTGCGCGAATGTGCCTGTTCCAGACTTTGCTGCCGACGAACTTTAAATATACACATTGAATCTAAAGTAAAAATGTAAATGTAAGTACTTATTCATCAATAACAAAAATATTCATTCTACCCAATACAACTTATTTGATGAAAATCCATCAAATATTGATTTTATTGCATAAACAACTATTTTCCTATGGGAATTTAAAGGTACTGTGTCTCAGATCCATGAGGTTGGTAAGTGGGGTTTTGAGTTAGGAAAAAGCATTTAAATGAAGATTTGTATTTGGTTTCCTGAATATAATTTCCCCTGTGATTATTGATCTGCGAAAGTCAAAAATAATATGAAAAACAAATATATTATTATAAAAAAATAATTAGCGTTAGTAACGCTAGTTTTGCTAAATATAGTATTCCTATTTCCCACTGATGTGCTCATATTTTTGCTACAAATGCCCGAGAAATACATTAATTTCTGACGCGAAACTGTACCGGCGAGACAGCAGAGCATATGCCATTTTCCAAGATGTCAAAATC